>BJBW01004278.1:0-27500 GCA_004320125.1 Scolopax mira
GGGAAGAATCTGTTTTCTGTCTCCAGTGAAAGCTGCTGTCAGTGCTCTACCTTCTAGTTATAGTGCTGGAGCCTCTTCTGTGATCAAAGTCCTGGCACGTCCTAGGGGGTCCCTCACACCCTAGTGCCAGTTGCCTTCTTTCATCTCAGTTAATTTGTGTAGGTGTAGAAGCACATTTGACAGTTACTGTCAATTCTTTGCAGTAGATATCATGTGTTTGGTGTTTTTTTAAATAAACCTCTTTCTTTCTCTGATCAGGTCTCATCTGTGACATCTGGATTTCAGGCAGCGGTTGACTTGCTCAGTCCTTGGGCTTTATTTCAGTTCTCTGCAGTCACCCGAGGGAAGGAATCCCCTTCAGAGGAGAGTAAGTGTTAGCTGCCTTTTTATATTAATATTGTACCTCTTTTTATGTGGCAGTGGTTTCCAAATGAAAACTTTACTCAAACGATTTCAGAAGCGGAGCTCACTTATTTAAACCCACTTTACTAATTTATCAACTTAAAAATTGCAAGTTCCCTTGAATGCTGGTCCTCTTATTCCCAAAAGAAGGTTTCTGACATCAGCATTTTGAAGATTTCTGACTTGCTCAGGCACTGGCTGCAGCATGGGGTAGGCTGCAGTAAGTGAAGTGATCTTAAAAAGATAGATGAGGGTATGAGTAAGAAGATGCAAGTTTGCTTATCCAAGCTGCAAACCAGGAAACTCCAGACTGGAAATTTTTTTTCTCAGTTCAGGACTTACAGATGGAGGATTTGAGCTGGCTATTTCTCTACATGAAATTATTTAAGCCATAGAAAGTAAATCAAGTGTTTTTCAGGTACACCAGCTTATCATTCAGTCCTCCTTACTGCTGCCTCGGGAATAGAGTAATATTTGCCACTTTGGAGAAAATCTGTTAAGCCCTGCATTGGCAGAAAAATGAGTAACAGAATCTGTCACAGACCATTTGTAGCTTAGAAAAAGGGATGCTGTGTTTCAGCCAATAT
Organism: Scolopax mira; assembly: GCA_004320125.1. NCBI lineage: Eukaryota > Metazoa > Chordata > Aves > Charadriiformes > Scolopacidae > Scolopax > Scolopax mira. The sequence goes on from BJBW01004278.1 coordinate 990, forward strand.
CATCCTGTGAGCGGTGTCGAGGTATTAGGTGGAATGCAGGTATTGATTAAAATAAATAAGAAAATAAATCAATCAATCTCTTAGGTGGGGCTGTGAGGCAGAGGGCCTGGGTTGGGTCAAACAGACCATGGTGACCCAGAGTGAGATTGGTGTTTTTGTCTGATGCCCCCTCATAAGAAAGGAAGTGGTGGGCAGGTGACATTTTGTGGATGTTTTGTGTGGATATTTAAAATGAGCATCTGAGCTGAGAACTTTTCCCTGTATGGTTGATAAATGTTGCTCTACTATTGTTATTATATTCTCAAGCTATGCTTGAAAAACACCACCATATTTCTCTTTTTTTTTTTTTTCCCTCCAGTGTTTATTTGTTTGTTTTTTGTTTGTTTAGATCTTCAGAATCTCAAAATCCTGGGCCTGGCTTATTTCCTGTACCTCTTCCTGTTTTCTGGCCTGGAGTATACATTGAGTTTTCTCACTCACCAGAGATTCCAGTTCAGCAGGTAGAAGATAAATGTTGTATATTTTGTCTGGGATATTTTCCAAAGTCTTGATTTAAGGTCTCTGCATTTATTTCAAGGTAGGCTTTATGAGCTTAGCAGAAAGCAACCTCTGCATTTGGTGATACTTGGGCTTGGTGGGAAGAATTTATGAAAATACAGACACACTGTTTATCGTGAAAGGAGATACCCATTGAATCTACAACTAATAACAAGAGAAAAATCAATACACAAGATTAAATTAAAGCTCCTGAAATATGTATAGCTGGGCTAGTTGTACTGATTATAATAAAACCTCTTCTAGCCCAGAAGAGTTCTCTGTGTCAGGACAAATCTTGAAGCTCAAAGAAGGGAAAGGATGGAGGGATAGCTGTGTGATTGTATTTGCTCATCAGAGTTCTGTGTTGCATACAGTACCAGAAAGTTAGATTTCCTTTAGTCCAAACACTGGAGAAGAAAGAGAACAGGATCCACTACCAGCAGCTCAGCTTGAAACACTTTTCCTGCCAGCTCATAGGAAGATTTCCAGCCAGGAACGTGATCTTGCAGCTCGATTCCTTGTGTGTGTCCCTCCCTTTGAGTAATTCTCAGGGGTTGGTCTCATCTTCCCCGATCTGTCTTTCATTATAGTTTGTGGCTTAACTAACGCGTGTGCGTCAAGGGAGAGGTTTTCTTGAGCTGCTTCTGCAGACCTTTGGGGCAGCCACACACTGAGATGCACAGATGTGCCAGACACAGAGGTGTCAGACAGACAAGGAGGTGGGACCATTTAGTTGACAATACCCAAACAGTTCAGTAGGTAAGAGAGGTGAATGGGAGGTTTTAAGAAATACTTAAGGGTGGAGGGAGTGATGTTGCTTCCTGGTGCAATATGTGAGCCCCACCGTGCCAGAGCCCATGCTGTGCCCTGGTGACCTTGATCCAACTCTGCGTGAGTGGTGGCAACGCCTCTGAGAAAGCAAAATGCTCCTTCCTTGGAAACCAGCAACTCCTGTGCCTACGGCACAGACTTCCATGGCACAGGGTAATTAACGTATTGACTCTTTGTGGGACACCCTGGGAACAACCGAGCTGCATCACAGCAATGGTGGTGGTTGCAGGGATCAGTTCATTTGCTGCTGGCAAATGCCACAGCAGGAGATGACAGTGACAGCGTTTCCCAGCAGCCGACCCATCTCTGTGTGAGACCTCAGAGGTTTATCTTCTTATCTGCCCAACGTGGACACCGGTGTCAGCACGTTGAGCCCTTTGCACTGCTCATGTGAGCACCAGAAAAAGCATTTTCTCTCTCTGGTTCAGGAAAGGGTCTGCACTGAACCTGTGAATCCCAGGGTGGAATGTTCTGTGCCTGACTCCGTAACGTGTGGTTTTGTCTCCCTTCTAGCATGCAGCAGGGCAAGATGTTTTTCTTTATTGGAATAACAATGGCTGTGATCCAGGGAGGCTATGCTCGTCGAATCAAGCCAGGAAATGAAATCAGAGCTGTAAAAAGGGTAAAAAAAATATAATTTTTTTTTATTTTCCCCCACAGTTCTGATATTTTAGTTTTTAACCTAAAGTGCAATGAAAAGCAGTTGGAGGCTATAACTGTACCTGTCAAATCAAAAGAAATTTCTCATTAATCCAGCCAAATGACTTCTCAAGAGCCTGGTTGCTGGGCACTTGTCAGTCCAGCTGAACTTTGTAACATTGGAGCCATTTCTTTTATTTTATCAGCTACTATATCATTGAAACTTTGCGTTCTTCCTGTGTAACTGCAATAGGGAATGAGAACAGAGTTTCTGTGCAAGCTGGGTAAGATGCTTGAAGATGATGCTTTATTTCAGTGATTTCTCCTGCAGTGCAGACATTGAAACTATTCAAGGTGCTTCAGAGCTGATCTCTGACTCTTTCTGGCAAATGAATTTTAGGGACATCATTGCTCTGGCCCTGGGTTTGTGATCCTCAGTATTCCATGTAACACGTGCCAGTGTTCAGTCAGAAGTTTCACTGACAAAAGTGTTTCTTTGTTTTGCTTGCATAGAGATGCTGCTGCTGCCATTCTGGGATGATGGGGAACAGTTCCCAGCAGCTCATACAGCTGAGGGACAAGTAGATATGTCTTGTCCTTTACATTTGTGTGTGGAACTAAACAAAGCAGGTTTTGAGCGTTTCTGAACTTTTATTGGCTGCTTGGGAATAGGTGTGCTTGGACTGTTTAAGCCTCCATCGATTTATCCTACATTATTTTGAGGCCAGTGTGGTTTCAGTGGTGGCAGGGTAAAAACAGATTACCAAACTGCACTTCTTTCCAGTGAATTGACTCAGCTTTTCTTGAAGTTCTTTCTGCTGGTGAAGCCATCTCCACCCCTGGCAGGCAGAAGTTAATGGCACGTGTGTGGTGTCACACAGGAAGCCTTTCCCTGGGAATGAAAACTCCGGCTGCTGTGTTAGTGCTGCTGCATCAGCTTCCTCCCTGTGCTCTGCCAGCCTGCCATGTTTGCTGTCACTGCACTGCAGTTTATGCAAACTGTGGTTTGCCCCACTAATTTTGACACTCTTTCTGCTCCCCTGCACCGAGCAGTGTAGTTCCCTCGAAATGCTCACCCAGTTGAGTGGGTCTGAGCTGACCCCTTCCCTTAGACCCCGTGTGTGCTGAGCAGAGACCCGCTGGCCCTGGGGCACCCTTTCTGTCCTCTGTGTGGCTTTTGTGGGGGTTCCCCCTGTTGCTGAAGTTACTCTGGCAATTTGTTTGTGAATCTAGATCCTATGGCAAACGTGGCTTCTCTTGGTACAGTGAGAACAGTAGCTCATTTATAACTCAATCTTCAAATGGAGGCATTTGATGGGAGCAAACACCCTCTTTTATGAAACACGCAGCAGATTTTAACTGCCCTGTTTTTTTTCCTGTGAAGGAGACATCACAGGGGAAATGAAGTCCCGGATCTTGGAAAAGATGAAAAATGGTTTTTCTCTTTGGGTTTGAATTTCAAATGCCATCACCACCCCTGCCTTTTTTCTTCTTGGCTCCAGAGGCATGGACTCTGAAAGCTAAAGATAAAATCAGTCAATACTGCTGAAAAAAATCAGAGGAGCTGTACTCCTGTGGCACACAAGCTGTTTGATCTCTTATGCCAGCTCAGGAGATAGGTAGATTTCTGTCCAGTTCAACACAGACCAACAGAAGAAATAATTGCCAAAACCCAGTAGATCTTGTGAGAGAGGGGACTCTGCAAAAATCACTTTTTTCTCAGTTGTGGGAAATTGGTGGTGGGGTCACTCCAGCCTGAGTGTGTTCAGCAGCCGTGTGATAGTGAGAGAGAACAGAAAAGTAAATTGTGCTGAGGTGTGGCCATCCGGGTGAATTTGAAATATCTCCTTGGGAAGAAAGGCCTTTCTGCTGCTGAGTTAAATGTCGTCCCATTGGCGGAAAGGACCTGGCAGGACACCTGCAGTTGGGCTTTAACAACCAGAGCTTCAGTGTGACCCTGTGACTCATTCGTTTTGCAGGCTATTATGGTGCTGATTCCAGCTTTCTTGTTAATTGGATGGGCTGCAGATGTGACCGTGCTGAGCGTGGGATTGTTGCTGTACTCTTTTGGTGAGTTATCCACAATGCACTCAAAGCTACGCACTAATCATTTTTCTTCATATCTCCCTGTTCAAAAAGATGCGCTTCTAATTTCAAACTGTAACAGAAAGTTGACATTTCTGTTTATAAATTACGGAAGAAATAGCGTCTGGGTTTTTTTTTTCTGACACTGTGTGTCACAGCAAGTTGCCATGGTGATATTTGGAAGCATCTCCAGTGCTCCTGTTGTGCTGTCTCACTGGGGAGCTCTTGAGAGTGAGATTTTTTTTTTTTCCTCCCATTTTATCAGACGTGGAAGCAAAATATTCACTGAACAGCTCAGCTGAGGAAAAGAAGGGAGAGAGCATGTCTGCGTATTTCTGTGGTGGCTACATTATTCCTTGGGCAACGGGCTGTGAGGCTGGAGGCCGGGTGAGAGCGAGGGGTCGCCCTGGACGCTGGGCACGGGGCTGTGCTGTTGGAGAACCCTCTCCTCTCCTGCAGTGCAAGCTGCCTGCTCGGGGAGGGAGCAGAACTCCCCTTTTTGATCAGTGCAGATGGTTTTCAAAGATGTTTAAGTCTGTACATAAATAATATTCTGCCAATTTAAGCTGTTATTCAGGGAAACAATTATGCGTGAAGTTGGATTGATTGATCTGCTGGTGTGCATATCTGAAAAGAGATTTCAGGTGTTGTTAATTGCTAACTATTGTTAAGAAGCTTCAACTCTAATTACAAAAGTAGAAGGCTTCTCTTTTGCATGATGCAGCTTGCTTTAAGAGTTAACTGTAAACCACAAAAAGCTTTTATTTAGTAGTTTGCTTGTTAAGGGACAGCCGTGTGTTTGGCAGGTTTCAAAAATCTACAACTTTCTTATCTCTAGATGAGCTTGGTTTTGGAAGGGTGTTGGCAGAGGAGGGGAGAGAGTAGTCATTTTGTCTTACTGGGCTTCTAAGTTAGGAGCCTCATTGTCTTAGGCTCCATGCCTGGGCAGGAGGCCCCCAGGAGTTGGTCTCCTGCAGTTAAGGCACATGTCTATTGTTCTGCTCTCCAGCTGTTCTGGTTTGTGCGCTTGAAGCACGTCCCTCTTGGCAGGAAAGGCCCCTGTTTCAGGAAGAGGACAGCGATTGCTGAACAGCTCTTGGCTTTTGTGTCCGTAAATTTTGGAACCTCTTCTCCTTGGACTTGACTCTCTTATTTCCCAAGACCAGACGTAGCAGCCTCTCCCACCCATGGGGAGGGCACCCCGTACGCCTGGGGACAGTGTGAGCCTGCACGAGCCACCTCCTTGCCTGTGCCTTCTCCTGCTCCACCTGAGAGGAGCACAGGGACGTGGAGAACCAGCCTGTAGCTGAGCTCTGGCCCCTCTGCCCCAGGAGAGACGCTGATGTGAAACAGCTGCTGGGAGCACTGGGGTCTTCCTGCAGGTTGGCTTTGAGGGGGTGGTTTCGTTATGGAACTGGATTAAACCTGATGATTCATTGTTGGCGCAGCGCCCCAGAGCCTTTCTCTGCAGCAGCTACGAGTTTGGGACACGTGTTTTGGGTTTTTTTTTTGTTTCCACTCTTGCTCTTGTAACAGTTTTGAGCTCTCTGCTGTTCACTGACAGTCTCTCTTTGGATTTTTCCAGCGGCGGCCATTGTTATCCCGTGTTTGTCAGCGGTGGTGTCGGGCTACGGTGAGTGTCTGTCCTGCTGTGAGGGGTAGCCTTGGGCCACCTAATTGACCTTTGCTTAGACTTGGCTGAAACATAGAGCTGACCTCAACTTTAGTGATGCATCAACAGGAGCACTCATGGCGTAGGTCTGCCTTGGCTCTGTAAGGCCAGCAGTGACTCCAGAGGTACAGAAGGGCTCCTTCCCTAAAAATGCATCAACAAGGGGAGGGGAAACGCTGCTGGGGCTGTGGGGATGGGAAGGCAATATCCCGACCCTGGGAAACACAAAACACCCCTCAAGGGAGCACAGGAAACCCCAACTGGGTTGTACCCGTCTGTGAAAGCTGTCGGTGCTCCGTAAGGGAGAGTTTCCAGGCTCATAAAGAGCAATGGTCTGTTCAGCTTGTTCCAGTGCCACGGGGGAACTGGAAGCACCCTTATTGCTGGTTATGATTAGAAAGGTGGGCAAAGAAATAGTATCATGGAAGGCCACAAACATCACTGAGCTGGGAAGGGGCTGGGTTCTCTGAAAAAATCATTTCTGTTGCCTTAGAAAAGACCTTCTCAGGAACTTTCTAAACCTTCTGGGTTTGTGGCACTGGTTGCTACGTATCCTGTAGCTGTGTTGCCATCTGTGGATGACACAGTTTGTTCTTTAGCTTTGGTTCAGCCGGGTGCCAGCCCTGCAGCGCTTGCTGAGGTGGAGAGGGAAGGCTTTGCTCATTAGTCTCACTTTTATGTTGCTGTTATTTAACTTGCATCCCTGCTTCTGTGTGTGTTATCCACCTTGGCTGCCTCAGCAATCTGGTGTAGAACGTAAAGCTGCTTTTTTTTGGGGGGTGGGTGGGGACAGTGCACTAATGGACAAGCACCCTTGACAAGCCCTCATGTTTCCTCAGTGCAGTGGCCATATTTATCTTGGTGGAAAGGAACTCAAGGCAGCTTGGGCAGTGGGTGTGCAAGGGAAGGAGGGAAGTATCTCCCAAGGCTCCGAGCAGGACCGCAGGGCCCTGCCTGGTGCCCTCTCCCCTCCCCACCCAGTGCCAGCTCTCTCCCCACGCAGGCTCTGCCGGCCAGAAGGGACGTGTCATGGGCATCCTGAGGAGCCTGGGCGCCCTCGCCAGAGCCCTGGGACCCATCCTCTCGGCTACGGGTGAGTGTGACCCCCTCCTGCTCCCTTCCCAGAGCACACGCATCGCTCTGGGCCCCACAGCCCGGCTGGGCGGGAAGGGGAAGCACAGCCCCTTCCAGAGCCCAGAGTTGTCCCTGCAGAAGATGAGAGAGCCCGAGAGCCGCACCAGGGACACGTCCCAGCCCCTGTTAGCACCAGCAAAAAGCCTCGTGCGTGAACCTTAAAATGTCCTACAGCAGAGACAGATAAATAGACAGCAGGTAGTGCCTGACTCTTCAAACATTCCATTTACAGCACCAACCCGATGGAGCCCCGTGTGTAGCTGTGTGGGCAGAGGGGCACACAGAGGGGCAGGCTGGGCCCGTTGGCCATTTTAGAGAGTAGCCTCACCTGCTGAGGGGCCACCCTGGCCCTGGGCAAGCAGAAGCCAGTGAAATCAAGATCTCCTGTGCTGTGGTAACTGGTTCCTCACATCTCAAGTAATTTGTATCCCCGTGGGACACCACTAAGTAGGGACAGTCCATCCTCTGCAGTAAAAACTTCTTCCGCATTAAAAGCATCTGTAAGATAGAAGTGAGATTAAAGATGCCTCGTGGGCTCAGGGCAAGCCCAGGCTGTCCCTGAGGAGCAGGGGAACCCTCTGCAGGGGGTTCAGCGCCCCCAGGATGTTACAGGGTGAAGGGACCAAAAAAGAGGAAGCAGCCGGGCAGCAAAACAGCCCAAACCCAATTCCAATGGGCCTCCTGAGTGTTTCCATAAGGAGACTTGATTCCTGCAGAGCAGGATCTCTAAGGGCAGCACAGACAGCGCCGGGAGCAGCTGTGGAGACGGTGGCCAAAGCTGAATGTGTCGATGCCCATTGCCCTACCGGCAAGAATGACAGTGTCTTATTTAAAAATAAGCACTTTTCAAACGCCGTTTCCCTGGAAGAGAACAGTCACTGCCCTTAGTTACCTCCTCTTCCCAGCCCAGGGGCCAGCAAGGCTCTGCCGTGAGCAGGGGGGTGGCTGTGTCTCCCCGGTGGTACCGGTGAGTCAGGAGAGCAGCAGCGCCGAGGGCCGGTTTGCGGGGTCCCAGGGAGGAGCAGACTAAGCAGGAACATCCCGTTTGTTCCCTTGCAGTTTACTGGCTGGCAGGGGCAGAGGTTTGCTTCACCGCCTGCGGAGCCTTCTTCCTCCTCCCCCTCCTCCTGCTGGGCTCTCTAAAGCAGCGGCCGAAGGAGGAGTAGGCAGCGACCAGCTCTCACCAGCTCCTGAGGGACCTCCGCAAGACTGGACTCAGCACCTGACCCCGCTGATCCCACAGGGAGGAGGATTTTGATCTTCTGGAAGGGGATTCGCCATGACCATGTGCAGCATCATCAGACTTCAGGTTTCTTATGTCCCAACACAAGTGGTTGTTCAAGACACCGCCCAGCCAGTTTTGGAAATAGAAAAAACCCACAGAACAGTTAAATAAAGCATTAAGATCATCAGAGGAGCAGAGAAGGGTGTGACAGCAATGGGGCACAGTGCAGTCCCACCTCACCACCGTACCGTGGGGTGCTCCGAGCTCCCCCCTGCTCCTCTGCCTTCCTCACCGGCGCACGCCTGACCAGAGCCACCACCCCAGCACCTCTGTGAAGAGGGCCTCTGGTGGGGGCCAGCACAGAACAGGCTACGGGAGCTTCTGCACAACCCTCAGGAGGTCTCCACCGACGCTGAGCAGACCTGGTAAAACCTGGATCTGCTGCCTTAAAAAACACGACAATCAAAAGAGAGAAGCAAAGGACAGGCTTCCTGGGCCTGACTGACGCTTTGGCTCAGGGGGGCTGTTTTTAACATGCAATTTTTATATTTCTAGTACTGTGTGATGATTTTTTTTTTGGATTACCAAGGAGTGTTCTTTTTGCATTCCAAATAAACTGTTACATTGTACACTTGGCCAGTCCCTTCCTTTCCCTCTGAGCCCAGGGGGCTGCAGGAGGGCTGTGGGCTGGGCTGGGGTAACGGGGAGGCAGGACCCTCCTGCTCCCCGGGGACGCTCCGGGACGGGAGCCGTGCGGTGGCCAACTTGAGTGTTCTCTGGGAATACATTAAAACAACAATTAACACATTAATCATTAAAAGAAAGTGGAGCTAATTAAATTCAACATAAAACAGTACAAGTTTAGAAAGCAGAGCAGGAGATTATGGGTTTTTTTTAAAGAGTTTTTATTTGTGAGTAGAACTTAATGATACAAGAAAAAAAGAAAAATACAGGACTTGATTCCGCCCCAGAGTGTGTAACCATACCATACGTGACTACATTTCATATTGTAATACAAAGAATTAAAAGAACAAACTACAAAATTAGAAATTAAGAGTCATTGCATATGTGGTCAAGGTAAACGGAGGGACTCCATTAAAGAACTGAAACATAGAGCAATTAGTCATTTCATTACGACCCTGCGATAAAACACGACTGAGCAAAATGAGTATTGTAGGCTCCTAGTGTAGAGAGGACACAGAGGGTTAGAGCAGAAGCTGAAAGCCGTTGGTGCCATGCAGTCCTGGCTGAACGGGGCTCTGGAGGGGTCTCTGCTGCTCTCCCCTCCCTGGCAGCAGGTGACCTCACCTTCCTCCCGCTGTCCCCTACTCCCTGCAAACCCCTCTCCTCACCTGGAGCCTCACCTCTCTCCTTCTCCTTCCAGCTCTTTCCCTTTCTCTGCCTGAGACCGGCCCCAGGAACCTCCCTGGCACCTCCCAGGGCTGCCTCCAGCCGCTCAGCCCCACCTCCTCTGCTGCTTTCTGCTGCGTGAACATAAGGCATTAGTTTTCTGCTAATTTACCAACTGCAATGTTTAATAATTGTCCTGAAAGGTTACTTCCGAATCCTGGTTTGTTACAGACACTTACTGTGAGTCAGCGTGTCTCCCAGCTGGGAACAGCAGGAAGGTGGACACCAGCGCCTGGAAGTGGTCACCAGCCAGGGTGAGGGTCCTGCCAGCCATACCTGTCTGAGCTCCCACTGCTTTGACACCCTTAGTGACGGACAGAAGCACGGCAGTAACTGGGAAATAGTGAATTCAGTGGTTAAAGTGATTTTCTTTACCATGCTACATATTAAACAAACATATTTTTAGCAAACTGTGAAAATACACCTTTGAGGTTACTTGGGATTTCTGTACTTTACTGCTGGCAACAACAACAAATAATTAAATGCCAGGTTTTGTAAGTGAAAATAATTAATATTAAAAAAGGTTAAATATTCAGTGTAACGCATTTACATTTTTTAATCAGGGGAAGGAACAAACACAAAAGGCCGCAAATAGGGTTTCTGTGCAGCAGGTTTGGGTGTGCACAGAAGGGATTTTTTAAGAGGGTGAAAAACCCCTGTGCTAAGACCCAAACTACAACTGCCCAGGCTTCACACCACCAGCTGAAAAACTTTTGAAATACTTCCAATACAGTTACTTTTTTAACCTTTTCTAACAGCCAGTTTCCCATAGGCCTGATTCTCAGATGGAGGGACAGGTTTCCCTTAAACTGTACTCACTAGAAAAATAAGATTGGGCTCTTTCAGCGCCCCAGGTGAGCAGGACACACCACAGCTATTCCAGTGCTAGACATCAAAGACGATTTCAAGTGCCAGTTAGAAAACAGGAAGTGAGAAACCCCTTCATTTTGTTACCATGGGCAGAGGGGAGAAGGAGAGGGAGGGAGGGAGGGAGGGGTCCCCCCAAGCTTGCAGACCTTTACATGTCAGTTCAGCAATACATCCCCCTGCGAAGTCGCCACCGCAAAAGCATCCTCTCTGAAAGCCAATAGCGAAGAGGAAATTTACTTGTGACTTGGAAGAGAACACTGGAAAGGAATGCTGCTCGTGGCAAGCAATGTGTGCTTTACATTTTTTTTTTTTTTTCATTCTTTTGTAAAGCAGCGCGGGCTTTAAATTAAAAATAGCGATTTGGTGCCTTCCCACATGGAAGTCGTTTGCATTTGATTACAAATTACGGATCAGATCTGTGGTAGCTGCTGCTGAAAACACAGGATTAGCACCTTTTTGGGCATTAGTTTCTGGTTATAATCTTAAGCCGTAACTTGAGGGGCTGGTTGGATTACTTGCTGCATTCATTTACGTAATAAGACAAAACACTCGGTACGATCTGGTACATTCTAGTGGTTAATGAATTTTAAAACATGACAGTGTTTCTGCAGGTGTTTGGCCTTTAGGAGTCACTCTTCTTTTTGCTCTTCTTCAAGAAGGAAGGAGTGCGAAACTTCTTTTTCTTTTTTGACGGGGACTTCCCTGGGGATTCATCACTACCTGCATCAGCTGCTGTCCCCTCCTCAGCCGTCGGTGTCACTGGCTCTTCAGCAGGCTGAGACTGGGGTTCCTTATTTTCCACTGCAGGCGATTCCGTTTGGCTTTTGGGCACATCTTCATCACATCTCCCTTCCTCCTTCCCTGAGGGAGGGAAGCCGAGTGCTTCTGAAGGCTCATCGGGGGTGAGATCTGGGAGGGTTTGCTTGAAAGTTGCAGCGTCACTGTCATCTTTGTAAGTCTGGTCCTGCTGTGTCTCTAGTGGACGGACAGACAAAGCACAGTTAGTTGATGTAAACGTCCCCAGAGCAGAGGAAGCCGAGCACGTTGATGGTGAGCGAGCTCTATTAGAAAAACTAACCTGATTACTTTGCATAAAAGCCTTTGTAATAGGCCTGTTCTCCTTTAAAAAGCATTGGGCACAGAGATAGAAATAAGACATTCAAAAGTTTTGTTTGGTTTTAAACTGAATTCCATCATGGGGGTGTAAACCAGTAAGAAAGTAATTGTTTAGCCTTCTCTCATGTTTTATTTATAACATTCGCAAGCGACATGAGATTTAGCACAGTAACAGGAATTAAACCTCCAATTTTCATTGGCACTGGAGAGAGTGTCATGAAATTCCCTGCCTTGATTCTTTTTTTCTTTTGGTGGGACCAAACGATGTGTTGGTTTGCAGTGATCTCACACACGCAAACCCATTAACTTCTCAACTGATGCCTTGCCAATTTTTAATTACAACGCTTGGATTTTCATAATAGTCTTTCAGGAGATCTGAGAGAGGTTGCTTCACAATACAATTTCCTATCACAAAGGCTTCAATTCTTTTGCAAGATATGAGTATATATTATGGACTCCTACAAATAAAATCCATGTAGTTTATCAAATTAAATGAGCTTAGCAGGTTACGCGATACAGCTGCTTTTTTTTTTTTTTTTAAATAAAATATATGTAATGTCTAACAGCAAAACTCACCCCTGTATAAATGAACACCAACAATCTAGTGGAAACTTCTGTCCAACGGTGAACTTTACCCCTCCTCCCTCAGCTGTAACACTTCCCTCCTTCACCACTGCGCTATAGAGAGGTGCTGTTTAAAGCTCCTCTTTGTGCATATATATATATATATATATTTAACAAGCACTTTGTAAAGCTCCCCTCACTGCTCATCACGGTGCTGTAGCCAGAAGTACCTCGTTAGCAGTGACAAATATATCCCCCTTGATGTTACGTAAGGAGGAATTCGGAACAAAATCCAGGCCACGCTTATTGTAAGGCACAAAAGAAAAGCAACTTTTTTTTCCCCCCTTTTAAAATCTTGTTCATTTTAATTTGAAGAGACTGATGGCTTTCACAAGAATTTACAAAAAACCCATTTGATAGTTTCCCATTTTTCCTATGGAAATGACAACAAGTGTTCTTTTTATTTCTGCCAGAAATTAATACTTCTCTAAATATATTATAGAGGCTGTGAGTACCTGCTAGAAATCCCAATGTGTTCTGCCTAAAGCACCAGGAAACTTCTAATAGGTTAAATAAACAAAACACACTAGTATTCAGTGCCAAACACTCCAAATGCAGCAGTTAGCCATTTAAAAGTTATAATGCAGCAGGATTTAAAATAGAGTGAAAAAGAGAAAGCAATTATGTACATTCCAAGCTGCCTCCTGAAGCTCAGCTCCTAACGTGTATGAGAGACTCAAATTTGTAAGCAGCAGCACCTACGGCCACTACGTGCTGTTTGGATTTCATTTCACTTCTCAGGAATCCACTGAAAGCACTGCTGGGCTCCCCTGCCTGGGCTCCAGTGACAGGGAATGGTTCAAAGCTGCGCCAGGGGAGGCTCAGAGTGGACATCAGGAAGATTCCTTTACTGAAAGGGGGGTCAACCCCTGGAACAGGCTCCTGGAGAGGTGGTGGCTGCCCCAAGGCTGGCAGTGATTAAGGGGAGTCGTCGGGCAGTTGGACTAAATGGTCCTGTAGCTCCCTTCCAACTGAAACACTCTCCTATTCATTAGCTGGCCCAGTTTTTAGAACAGGCTCCCTATTAGATTGTCAGTCAGGTTTATTCTATCTTTTAAAAAGAAGTTTAACACAAAGTTCTAAACAAGGTCTTTAAAAAGGGATTAGAAATTTTTAAAATTAGAGAATAGGAAGCGACAGGCATTTCAAGTATCAGTTGCCCATTGGCCTAAGCATTAGATTAACATAAACAGCTTTATAACTCGTTAATCCAGGACTGTTATCCTTCCCAGTTTATCAAATTACCATCATCTTTACTAAAACGGATTAACGTTATGCTGGAATCAAACAAACATCTGTTTATCTTGCTCACTAAGGGCAGTATTTTACCAGAATTAGGGCGGTTTACAAATTCTACATATGGTAAAGAAAGCATGCAATATGGAAACACCTTGTTATTCTACTTGTTGGGTTTCAGCAGCGTAACTAGGAAGGTTTAAAAATATATCTTGCTGCAAAACCTGTCAACAGTTTAAGAACTCAGCAGCACCTCTAAATAAGGTTTTTAGAATAATCATGTCTACATCCACACTCTCCCTGTATATACACTGTGGCGTAAGAGTTTGGCAAGTAACAATACTGCTGTGTCTTTACAATTCCCATTATTTATAAAAATAAAGGCTTATGGTTTGTTGGTTTTTTCCAACACAAACATGTGGACAAACACACAAACTAGACTAGAACTGAGTTAACACAAAACACTTTTCTGACTTCAGCTACATTTAAATAGAAACACTATGAAGAAAATAAAGTTGAGAGGGGTCTGTGCACAGAGAACCCTGCCATTCGACAGAACTCCTGCCAACCAGCCCTGTCAGGGCATGAACGTCCAGTTACTCTCTAAAACAAACTCTGTCTGTTTGTCCCAGAAAACTTCTAGACAACTAGAAGAGTTTACTGGAACAAAATTCTCAGTTTAAAAGAATTTTCAGGATTTAGAACTTCATTAGTAACATCACAGTTGCCAATGACACAGTTTGACTTTCGTAGCTGTGACAGACACACTGCCTTTCGGATAGAACAGGACATACAAACGGAGGGGACAAACATCCTTATTCCTTTAAAGTATCATCTGAGGTGGCCCTGCAGATGTAGCCACAAGAGCTGGAAAAGCTGCTGCCACCAAGCGCTTGCTGTTATTCCTTGGCTGGAATTGGAATTTCCCTGCGGCTGACATATGTAACATAGGAGTAGATCCACCTCCACTCCTGCGCAGGAGTCTGCTGGGTAAGTTTCAATCTATGCCAGTGGTGATGCTCCTGCACTGGAATAGATTAGGAGCTGCCTGCCTTTTCATTCCCAGGCCCCAGTGGTGTAGGCAGCAGCAAACTGTTGGGGCAGAAACTCCCCAACCTGTTCCAGCTACACCTGAAAGCCAGCTTCAGACTAATCCTTTCAAAACTGAGGAATCAGACACACAGATATGGAGACACATGATGCCACTTTCACAGTCTCTTTCCGAGGGGGAGTGCGTTTAAACACAAGCTCTGTAACTACCTGGAGTTTCATGAAATCACAAAGTAAAGACATCAGCGTTTCAACTGAAAAAACCTGCTTTAAGGAAAAAATAAAAAGCAAACCCAACAAAAAGCCTTAGTAAACAAGGATGCAAGAGTGAAGCAAAGCACAAAAGCAGGTCAGAGTATGGAATGATACTTACTATGGTAACAGGTACTCTTTAGCATATCCATCTCCTGTTTGTAACGCAGCCACAAGAAGAAAAAAGCACAAGTAGAGAATCTATGCATTCATCACAGCCATTGTGTTAAGTCAGAAGAATGGTTGCCACCATTCTTATAGAAAACAGAATGAGATGAAGTAGTGAATGAGAGACTAACAGACAAGTGATATATCCAATGTACGAGGTAAAAGAAACAAGACAAAAATTAGATTACACCTGTTCAAGATTATTTTATCTTTTTTTGATGAAATTGTAGATTTTACCAGGCCTGCTCTCATTTTAGTTAAAACTACTACATAAGGTGAGCAAATAATGGTGTTTAGATTCAAATTGAGCTAGGAAAAATATTTACTGAGGTGTAATCCAAGTACAATAATGTTTAAGAAATGTGCAGTCAGTGAAGGAGATTTACCAAAGCATCTAAATTTGTGTCTGGTTCACCACAAGACACTATTTCATTTCATAAGAGCAATTATTTCTCGTAGAAAATGTAGAAAAGGGTAAATCAGTTGAGAAACACCACAAGATGATGAGGCAATTCGGAAGAGATGAAAATTTGTCTTTGTATTAATGCACACTTCTTTATTATTGTAAACAACTCCTATTGCACTCGTAGTTCAGTGTGGTAGATTTTAGGTAGTATAAAAATAAAAACACAAGAAATAATTTCCCTTTATCAGATACTAGTCCATATATTTTCATGCGTCACTAATGATGCAGTTACTGGTTTCCCCTGGCCCCCAGATCAGAAGAACATACCTTCCTCTATTTTAATGGGCGTACTGGGAGGAGTGCGAGCTGAAGGGTGATCAGGGAGACTTCTCTCTTTCTGTTCTCTGCCATCTTCTGAAGGCTCTGCAGGTGTAGACAGAGAAATTAAAAAGGCAGACAGATGCTAGAAAACCAAAGTGTCCTTGTGCTCCACGCACACAAGATACAAGTACATTTTTCTGAATCAAAATTCTGTCAGGGTATTAAATGGTACCAAAACAAGCAAAAGAAAATTAAGTGAGAGCTTGATATTAACAAAACTGTTCAATTCAGTTGTGCTCTGTGGTGGTGTGCTTTGGTTTTGATTTTTGTTTTCAGAAAAGAGCAAGAATAATGTAATTGTTTGTGAATTGGTTTATCATGCTATTCTAAAGGACATTTGTGAAGAAAAATCGCAAGGAAGATACAAACAAATCTGGGGGAGGGAAATGCTATCAGATGGACACAAGATAACCCGCTTTTGCTTGCTTTGCATTGCTGAACCTTGTAAGTAAATAAAATCGCATCCCAAAAGAAGAGAAGGCTGCACAGACAATCAGAGACACATGCAGTAATTAAATGATTCAAAACAGATTTCACAGTAGTTTGCATATTTGTTATTAGTAAGGAGGGTTCCCCTCGCTTCCAGGTTTTAAACAGCCCTAGATCCAAAGGAAAACATTAATAGAGTACACCGAATATCAGGAGCGGTATTAAAACATTGTTCTGTACAGTTCACCTAAACAATTAAAAGTGCAATCAGCCCCGCAGAGGAGAGTCAGCTGACAGAATCTCCGAATGGTGTAGGTAAAGAGGTTGTTCCTTAGATTGCAAGCCCAACGGTACCGAATCAGTAATACCTGAGGCCTCAGCCAAAAGGTCAGGATTGGACCTTAGTGCTTTGATCACTGCAGTATGAAATTCCTTATGGGAGGACTTCTGCCCATCTGGCTCTTCTCCATTAAGGGGTGTGATGACTCGCTGCATGGTCTGACAAGAAACCCATGCAGCAGCAAACTGAGTGTTATCTAAAGATTTAGACAGTGATGATACGTCACGATCCTGTAAAGTCTTCATATCTGTTCCTTGAAAGGTTTTGGATCTGCCTTTCCAATCCAGAGATTTTTTCTCTGATGTGTTTTGCTCACTGATGGTCTGATTTCTAAGCAATGTACTCTGTTCCCCAGCTGGTGTCTGTCTCAGTAACACAGTCTCTCCCGATTTTGATATCTTATCTGAGAAGGATGTAGCAATGTTACTGAGAGAATAAACGTATGCAGTTATACAGGTGTAACAGCAGCGTATCCCACCCCACACAGCCCACACGCCATTAACTGAACACACACACGCCCTGCAATGGCTTTGTCTTATCACTTCATCAAAAAGGGAACACACACTGCAAAAGAAAGGGCACTTTTGGTTCCTGCATCATTCACATTCAAAATCTAACAACATTTGAGTGTCATCCCTTAAGACTATACAGCAGTAAAGCAAGATAACCACTGGAGATGCAGCAATTAACTCTTTATAGCACGATTCTCTCATAATTATAGAATTATTTAAGAAAGTCTATTCTGGGGAAAGCCCGCAAGATGTGCCATTTCCAAGTAGCAATCAAATGTTCTGTAGCTTCCCCATTCAATGGATTTCTCAAATCTAGTTTTCAGTGAGTTAGAAAACTGCAGTTTTGCTGCTAAAAAGCAGCCCCGTTCTCTCACCCTGGACCCTCTCCAGCGCTAAGGGAAACAAAGTGCAACAATCTGCAGCAATTTGCAGTACCTCAGCATTTTTTTTGACTGAAGTATCAGGCTTCCAACTTCCCAGTAGCAGCACTAACTGACCATACCAAACACCCCACTTTGCTTACCAGGGTAAGTTTTAAAACACCACCTATGCATTTTACAGAACACTCCACTAATACTTAGATCACACATTATAGCTCCATCATGCTTTTTAGATGTCTAATTCACACTGAAAAACCAAAACCATGAAAAAACTGAATAATTCATCCATGGCTTTTGCAGGTACCCCACCTTCCAAACAGTAATAAACTTGCTGTTATTCTACAAATTTCTGTTATTGCAGAAAAAGCAGAGACAGAGAAACCAACCTTCTGGTCCCTTCTGCTTTCTTTCTACTTCTTTGCGATATTCTTCCAGTTCTTGATCAGTGAGTTTGTTGAAGGGATTTGGTCCCGTTGTGCTCACTATGACTTTTGGTTGATATTCTTTCTCAATTATTGCCTTTGACGCAGTCACCAGTTCTCCCTGACAAAAAGAAAAAAAGGAAGATACATCTGCAACTGAGCAGTAACTTGTAGAAGCCTGAGAAATACAGAGGCTACAAAGCCATCAAAACAAAAAGATAATCTGAAAAATGCTACAGTTATCTTCTTTTTGATTAAAAAAAATATCTATTACAGGATATATTATTCTTTAATTTAAATCAACAGCAGGTTAATATAAAGGACAAAACAGGTCTCGTTAATTACTCTTACAGACACATCAGTGTTTCCAGCAGGGAATATCCACCATCAAGCAGTAAATCAAACAGCAGCCAGACAGTCTGTAGCTGAATCATCTCTGACATATCACGTTTCTTTTCCTCCCCACAAAAGAAACAGGATACCAGGCCCACTTGTGGGGCAGCCTCAGCACACAGTATCTGTCAAGCTCACAGGTATTTTTGTTCATCGTTTGGTTTTGTTTGTTTCAGGTTTGTTTGGGGTTTTTTTAATAAGGGGAAAAGCAATTTCTAGTAGCTACTGCATAACTTCTAACAGATGTTATAGTAAAAAGCCATCTTGTATGTGTTCTGTATACACCAGATTAACAGTTTATTCCAAGTCATTTTTAAGTAATTAAGGTTAATTGCAATCTTATACAAGTTAGCATATTTACATCTATAACATCTGTCATACAAGCCATATAAAAAGTTAAACAAATAAAAATAAAGCATTAGCAATTCTAAGTATAGTAAGTTCCAATGGACAAAAGCAGCTGCATCTGAGGTTCTCTAATGCTTAGATTTTTAGTTTTTCTTCTCTAATAATAAAGACTAAACCCAGAGGCTTTTCATTGTCTCAGATGTGGAAGCTGCTTGCCTGGGTGACTGCTGCTATCTTTCAAGTGACTTGTTTAAGCATTTGGGTTTTTTATTGGATATACAGAACTCTACTGACACTAGCTTGGAAATGACTGATGTGTGGTCTGTGCTCCATGTCATTATGGTACCGGAATTGTCTTCGCTGGTGAAAAGAGGCATTTGAATCCCATTACCCAGTATGGGTTATTGATTGGCACAAGCCATCTTCATATTCAAATGTTATTTGTACCAGTACTTAAAGCATTAAAAAAGCACAGTTCAAAAATAAATAGCACCCAAACAAAGAGACAAACATTCCATTCAGTGTCCACACAGTGAAGATCTCATGCCTGTCCATCAAGTAAAACTGCAGATTAAATTAGGCAGAGTACTGTTTTGAATGCTAAGAGCTGCTTTGGACAAGCTGTCAGCACCAAAAAGGTGACAGACAAGAACATCCTGATGGAATGTGGACAAGAGCACTTAGATATTGCCAAAAGCCTCATGAGAGATCTCCAGAAACCTGGTCTAGAGCAATCCAGGGAAGCAAGAACAGCTGGTTGTTAGAATCGGTGCTGCTCTTCAGGCAGCACACACCATCCAGAAGTACTGAAGAACAAATAGCAGAACAGCTCTGCACTGCAAGATCCTGAAGGGAACATCTCTAGGACATTATAGATCACCTCCATTTCTCCATAAAATAAGAGGAATTCTTGTCTTGGATGCAGAATGTCAGTAGAATGTCAAAAGTGATTTCTCAACTATTTCTATTAAGCAGCAGCTGTCTTAAAAACAGAAAATCTCTGATTTGAGTCACAGCTTTTCTTACAGGAGAAAAAGTTAAAATGTCACAAAAACATCAATCTTTGTACAAATCTTAATTGTTTTGTAGAAAATGCAAACCACCCCCAAAACTACAGGTCCCAGCTTTTAATGATGGCAGAAAACTGGCGACCATGGGAATTTTATATTTCCCTCTCTGTCTTTGCACACCCTTCACACTAAATGTGTAGTTTTAGCTGAAACACAGCAGTAAGTAGCGGGGGCTTCTAAAGCACTGACCTGTGACAGAGTTCCTAGAGCTTTCTAGGATTACGAAAGTCAACAGAGGAACAAGATGTACAATGCACACTGGTATCTCCTGAATGTTTAAGAATCTTTAAATCTTGTCTGCAAGTTAAATCCAAAGTGACTGGGTAGAACAACTTGCATATGAAATGGAATTGTACTGAATGCCTATTGATTTAATAACAGCAAACAGTGAGACATGCAGTTTGCAGCACGATGACCAGGGCGCTGCTCTTCTGGGTTCTTTTCCTTAAGACAGTACCTTTGTTAACTGCTGGGAATACAAGCAGCACACCCAGCTTATCACAATTACTAAATTAAAAAAAAAAACAACAAAGCCACAACAAACCAAACCAAACCCAAACACAAAAAAGCATATCCACAATCAGTACAAACAGTATTTGTACTAATAGTGTATCTTTGACCCCACAGAAATACTACTAAAAAAGATCAGAGGCAACAACAGTAAGCGGATTATGTATTACAAAGAAAAAGCAGTTGCATTTTTAGACTGTATAAGCAGAAGAATTACACGAGAGACCAGAAAGGCAAACTTTTGATCTGCTAAAAGCTCTTTCCAGATTAACACATCCAGTCTCAATCATATGGAAGTAGTTCAAAGGCCACTAAAGAAATTCTAAGTTTGAGGGACTGACTCTATGGGGAAAACAAATGAAGAGAGTAACAAAGTGAAGACAGTAACATGGGACAGAAGGAAAATGAGTATGAAGGACCAAAAAGACAATACAGGACATATTTTAGATTGTTAAATGTGACACTAAAATAGGCAAGACCTTGCAGAGCTATCAACACGTCCATACCATTTAGAGATTCCTAGAAACATTCAGAAAAATGGAATAAGAAAATTGGTGGGGAGTTGTTTCAAATATTAGAGAGCCTATAGAGAGGGAATAAATCCCCATATAAAAGACTGTCACCTTGTTTCAACACAGGGTGACATGCAAGAAACCAACGTTCTAGTGATTTCATCTGGATTATGCTGATATTAGTATTATTTTGATGATTATTCTAGTACTATTTTGATGAATATTGGGAGTTTAATTGCACATGTAAGCACCTGAATATCAACAGCATTTTCTCCACTGTAAGAAATAACGGAGAGATTACATTAATGGACAGAATATATTTTTGCTCTTGAGAATTCTGTAGGGACATATTCCCCACAAAGATCCAAAGGGAAAGTAATTTATAACTAATGATACACAATATTCCTTCATATTAAACTTGGACCTCACATATCTTACAAGGAAAATTTAGATTATCAAGTCATTTTGCAACTTCTCCACAAAATCCTCCTTTTGGAGAGAAATTCAAAACAGCTGACTATGAGCTGAGCATCATTCACCAGGCAAGCACTTCATCTTGTTATGGGATAAATTAGAGCTAGATATGAGCAAAACTGGCACCTTATATATGCCAATTTTTCTCTTAATCAGACAGTAGGTTCATAATAATTCTCTAAAGGTAATCATTGCTCTTAACACAATTTGCAATCCGGCATTAATGCAGTGCCTTTATCCAAAAAAACCCACAGGATTCTTAAAGTACTGTTCATGTAGAAGTCACCACTAAAACACGGTGCCATCCCTGGGGCAGGACTGAGAGGTTCTTCCTGAAAAGCAAACCTACAGAATTTCCATTCTAAAGGGAGAGACAGGAAATGGGTGATTCCCCTTGTACTTAAAATTCTTGAGAATTCATGTGAATGGATTTTTTGAAAAAGAAAAAAATCTGATTACAGAATGATCATTGGTAAGAATAACCACCATTTCCTCTCATTCAGCCAAGACTGCAGCAGAAGCTGAGTTGACCAAGTCTGTAACCGGAATAAAATTACATGATGCACAAGGAGCTTGTGTTGCAACATGGCCAGGACTTCTCAGAACATGGACAAAGCATGTGACAAGGCAAAATGGATTATTTACTACTGCAGCCATAGGCATGGAAGACTCAAAGCGTTACATGCATACTGTACACAAACAGGATTTTCTTTCATCCAAAATAGTGTGCATTACTATTTGATTGAATTCTCAGTGTTAATGAAAACATAATACATTTTAAGCATTACTGCAATCAGATGGCATTTTTTACTTTAACCATAATCAAGTGTCAAAGAATTTGTTAATTGAGAACTTGAAATTATCTGGTACCTATAAGTCCTTAAATCCTTGATGTACAGTCCCCTCAAAGTTTTATGCGAAGTTTCATGTGAGGTTTACGTGGGGAAAAAATTTGTTCCACAATACATGACTGAACTTTAGGACAATCTTCCTAGAAAAATTCACTGGCAGTGTGTTTGGTTGTTTGGGGGTTTTTTTGCTGTTTTTGTTTGGTTCATTGGATGTTTTATTGTGTGGTTTATTTTTGAGTGTTTGTTTTGTTGGCTTTTGTTGTTAGTTTGTGGGCTTCTTCCCCCAACAGGAAGTTATTAAGCATTTCGGTTACAATTCATATTAAGAGAATAAAAATCATGAGATAGGCCATTCCTACTGGAATTAGCATTATGATCTAATTTCATGCAGTATTTCAGGAGGAAAGCACTTCCATGATACCACAAAAAAGGAAATACATTATTTGGACATCTAAACCCTAATATTATACTAGGCAAAATCATATAACCAACAGACCTTTTGTTGGCTCCTTGCCATCTACAAAAATATAAAATATTTGACTAGTTTTATAGAATAATACTTGAAATGTATCTTGCACATCATTGATGGAAGAAACTGTGTTGTGATAAGCAATGGATGACTATCATAATTATTTTTTTTTAAAATTTGAACACTATTATTAAGTGGAGAATAAAAGGCAGGCACTTCCTGGAAGAATTTGGCTTTATTTTCTGAATTCTGGAAGTAGTATTTTATTATTTTTCCTTTCAGAATACGGATAAAACAAACTAATTTGAAAAACATTATTATCAAAGTCTCAGTATGATATGACTATCTAAAATCTCAACTGGCTCATTGCACTAGAAAGTGTTCTAAAGTCGTGAGACTTGCAATGAACTAATTCAAAGTATTCTGGTTTTTGCTGGGAAAGCTATTCTGACAGTGAGCTGTTAGGCACCAATTAATCCAAGATTTAATAATCTTTTAGAGAAAATACTGGAGCAGAAGAAACACTGATGCTTATTTGCACACTGTGTTTCCACTTAGATCACCTCTAAGAAACTCCTTCAAAACCTGGAGAGAAATACAGCTAAGGACAGATTGTTTCCAACGTGTAAATTGTTCCTGTTTAATCAGGCGCAAAGAACTGCCCACCCCAACCATAGACACATCCCCTGAATTTATTCTGGATTTAAAATGTATTTCCTAAGCACAAGCATTGACTGCATGTCTGAAGGCCATTCGATTTTGGAAGTGTGGGGCATTATTCAGTATCTCCTTTTTAAGGAAACAAGATGTTCTAGCAATGTAGGATCAAAAGTTGCCAGCATTTGTCAGCAGGACACACTCAACATGTGGATACCTTCGGAATTACACTGATGTACTCAGGCTGAGTTTAAGCTAACTCAAAATGGATCTCAAATTAGAGTAATTCAACACTAATAGCATGCTCAAAGAAACCCACTATATGCAGAACCTCATCATCACCTTAACATCAAAAGCATTTCCTCACCAGCTTCTACAAAGATCAAAAATCCTTAAAAGATACTTTAACAGGGTAAAGTAACTGCTTGTATAGTTGCATATACATAATTTGGAGATCCATCTATTTTTCTTTTCTAGCCAAATCATTAACTAACAGAGGGAAAGGGCAGGGTAAGGAAGAGGTAAAATGAAGGGTGAACAACAGCATTTAGAGCAGTATGACAGGGCAGTACCTTTCTAACAGACAGAGATTTAGCGGGACTAAAGGCCTGCTCTGTGAGATCGAGCCCTTCAATAGATTCCGTACAGTCTGAGAGGGGAGCATCCTGCAACAGTAAATTCAGTAAACAGAGCAAACCGAGCCCAGGCTTTAAAACATCAACCAAAAGCATTATGATGCTTGCTAAAAACATGCAAAGAAACACTAAGTGGTAGATAAAATTGCAAATGACAATGAATTGACATGCACACAATATGACACCCAACATGAATAATGCTATGGTCATGATAAGACTTGCCAAACTTTTAAAAGTATATCAGAAAATACTGGGGCAGTCAAAGCACTCAGATATATAGAGCTTCAAAGTTATTGAGCTATACAGTATATCGTATAGCTCCAATTCTTACTTTGAGCTATGATTCATAGATTCAAAGTCTTTTGTAAATCTAAATATACTGCTTTTAAATTTTATTGACATATAATAGCTTTTTTTACAACGTGCTCTTTAAATAAAATATTATGAAGCATGACAAAACGTATTTATCACACAACACTACTGCCCCACAGCGAGCCTGCTGTGCCCAGAATTAATACTTCAAGGTACATAAACTTGGAAAACAAACAAAAAGCTGTTACAAAGCCCAACTAGTTTTGAACAAGAATCTAACCCATATAAAGAAGCCTTCTGAATTTCATGCATTACATTCAGCAAGAAAGAAAAACAAAAACCAAGAAGCATCCTCCACAGACATGCTTGGGCTACATGGCTGAAGCCTCTTAAATATCTGATCCTGAGCACTCTCGCAAAGACAATGGTGTTACCTCTAAGACTTACCTTATAGACAGTTACTCTCTGCCAATTAAAGAATAATTTTATGGTGATATATTAGGTGAAAGCAGAGGATATCGTAGATTAACTTTAAGCTAATAGTTTTAGGTATTTTATACTCTCACCTGTACAAGACTCCTGTCCACAACTACCCCAGAAAGAACCTGTGACTGAGGGCCTGCAGTTTTAATATCTTGCAAGTTTTGCTCTCGGATCTGTAAAGGAAGCAGCAGAATACAGTTACATGAACAAGAGAAAATGTTAACCACGTTTTCGCATTTGAAAAATGGGTGGGTGAACCTGCCACAGGCTGCAACTACTGTTGGTTGCTATGGCCCTACCCATCAAATAAAGCTGTGCTTATAAACACCACTTGAAGACAAGGTTCCTAGTTGTGTCCTCACATTTCTCAGAATTTACTCTCCAAGTACCACAGCAGGCACGATCCTTTGCTCACGGTAAAACTCTACAGATGCAGTAACACAATTCTAGCTCATAAAGAAAAGTGAGAAGAGAAGCACAGAGGTCATATTTATATATCTATTGTACCTGACCAGTTATTTACAGGTTTCTGTCAGTAGCCTATTGTACCACGGTATCATCTTCCTACAGAACTTGCTGTAAAACACTGCACAACATTCAATTTTTGCATCTTGTCAGGATCAGATTCTCAAAAGGACATATAAATATTTTTTCTGTGCATAAACTGGCGCTCTGGAGTACTCAAACACACCATTTCATTGCATCCTAAGTAGCTCCCAGTTCTTTCCATAGAGATGATGGGAACAGAAACTCAATATTTAAATCTAGTACTATTGATTTCAATTAGATAATCTAGAGTGGTAAATAATTCATTACAACTGACTCAACATTTATTTCTAAAATATTCTGGTTTTTGTTCCACCACAAACGAAAAGCATGCATCCAGAAAGACCTCTACTTTGCACCTAAAAAAAGGGCATTCAATTTATATAAGAATACATGCATACAAGTATACAAACCCAAGGTATTATTAATAGTTCGTATTTCAGAAAGTATGAAGATCACACACCATCTGTACTTGTTTCTACTTTACTACCCTTCTTGCCATCAGGAAAGTATAAAGTTTGAAATTTTACTTCTCTACTCTTAGTCACTTCACGCAAGGTTTTAATACAGCAATATTTGTGTTTCAAACACTAAGAAACTGCTGGACAACTTTACCAGACTTCTCATTTCAAGCGATTATTATTTTACAGTGCCGAATCAGGAAAAGCCAAAGTTCTGACAACCTTGTATGAATTATTTTAGCACAAGTCAGTATTCTTGCTTGTACCCCTGCACACAGATTTTCCTGTGACATAATGCTAACTCTCATGTTCCATATGGCCATCAGTTAGAAGTAGCAAAACAATCCAGAAAAAGTTAAGAGACCAGCACATATTTTGTACTTTAAAAGAAACAAAGTGGAAAATCCCCAATATATTCAATGCTTTCCTGGTAGACTGGTGACAAGAAGATCTGAAATTTAAAGGCTGGAAAATCTGGAAAATTAACTGCTAGGTTGTTTCAAAAAGATTCACATGTGGTTCCAGAGGCCCCCAAAAAATTCTGCAACGCTCTCAGCATATTGTAATATAATAAAATATAATACGGAGAGAGATCCTTAGACTTCTTTGTATAGGCTACAATTTCAACTGGTGAAACCAAATCCGGAGAACTCGTCGCTAATCTGAAACTATGAAGTACCATGAACTCAGTGATGGCTGTTTCAGAGGTATCCAGCAACTCTATTTGTTACCCAGTATCAAAATGTAAGACAATGGAAATCTTCATACAGTGAATGGAAATGCCAACTTTTTCAAAGACGATACTAAAACAAATCCTAAATGTTTTGAAATCTAGTTATAAAGGGGCGGGACAATACCAGAGCTGTTTAGTTGAACTCCCACTATAGCAAAGTAAGATAGTTCATTACAAGTATACAACTTAATTGTAGCAATGACCAAAAAAACACAAAAAAGTTATTTTACTGCTATTACAAACCTTGTTCCTCATTTCTTGGACCTCCTTTGGATTCGTGTTCAATGGAACAAACAGGTTAGGGACAGCAGAGGTGGCAGTTCTATGTCCATCCTCTT
>BJBW01004278.1:32500-33542 GCA_004320125.1 Scolopax mira
AACTACACACAGCCCATTCTTTACTAATGTCCCTTATTGTAGCTTTTGACGCATTTTATACATTATCATATGAAACAATTGGACAAAAACGCCTCTCTTACCAGATTATCAAGCATTCGCATAAGAGCTTCAAATTCCTGTTCGCCAATCTGCCATTTTGGATGGGCTACAGTACCCTCACCTGCTGGAGACTCAGGGGAACGAGACTTGGCTTTATACTTTCCAGGATCTAAAAGTACTAAATTGTCAGGTCCACCTGCACTGGCCAGGGTACGTACCTTAAAAACAATAAAGTCACCTTTTAGTTTCTTGATGGAGGAAAAAAAAGAACACAAAAACTAAAAAAAAATTGACATCAGCAAACTGGAAGAAACCTAATTCATTTTAAAGGTATATAAATTAATATACTTGTATAAAATTTGCCTCGAGGTTTTGATGATATGCAGTATATATCAAAACAATGGTTCCAATACAGTATTTGAATATTTCTGGTTAAACCAAAGATTTGGAGGCCCTCACATAATATAATGATTTCACAGATCAACACATTAGTTTAGATGAAGAGTTTAACCAGTGAAGCTCACAACTATTAATCTTTTTGAAAGTTAATATAGCAGATTGCATTATTACATAACATACTAAAATTCTTACTTGAATCTCACAGGCAAGCACTAGATTATGAATATAGTAGAAAGCCTCCTCAACAGTCTCTCCAACTGAGACTAAGCCGTGGTTTCTGAGAATAAGGACCTAGAGAGACATTGCAAAGAAAGTTAACAGCAGTAAGGCAAGTATTTTCTTGCTCTTGACTAAAGAACATACTTCCCCCACCTCCACACACATACTTTATTAATTCCAAACGTAAATACTGACCTTGCTTTTAGGCCCCAAATTTTTCTGAATAACCACCTTTTCTTCATCATCCACTAAAATACCATGGTAGTCATGATAAGCTACTTCCCCTAGAGAAAGTGCTTCAGGTGAGATTGGCAAGAGACCACACTTCATTGCAGAAACCTGAGAAATATTTAAACAAGTAACT
>BJBW01004279.1:1813-16946 GCA_004320125.1 Scolopax mira
CGGCGATCTCCCCTCAGGGCGGCGATGTCCCCTCAGAGCGGCGATCTCCCCTCAGGGCGGTGATGTCCCCTCAGGGCAGCGGGGCGCGCGCCATGGAGGCTTCTGGAAGGCGGCGAAGCCTTCCCTTCTTTTCCCTTCCCTCAAGGCCCCCCAGGCAGCCTCGGGAGGGAGGTTTTGCTCCTCAGGTCGTGCGGGAAAGCAGCCTGGGCGCTACTCTCCTTTTGAGTATACCAAAGGCATTGGTGAGAGAAAGGTGAGGGTGGCAAATTTTTTTTAAACCGTGGGGTTTTTTTTTAAACAAATTTCCCCCTCTAAAATCTTCAGTACGACCAAAGTTGGCTGCGAACTCCAGGCTTGAGGCCAGACACCAGTTTAACAGCCCAGTCCCAGCCTGGTTCCTGTTTGGGCTGGTGACTAAAGGGTTGGTCAGGCTGCTGGGTATGCGTTGGAGAGCGTTAGGTAAAGGGTTTTTTTTCTACCCTGTCTTTGAATCTACAATTAAATCTGGAACGAAAGCCTAATGAAAAGGTCCGGCAAAATGCACGCTTTTATATTCTAGCCAGTTTATAATCCCTATTCCCACTTCTGGACCATCCGTTTGATGTAATCTGAGCTGCTGAAGGACCTTGCACCGGAGCTTGAGACTTTATTTAAAATAATAAAAAAGGGAATTTGCTGCCTGGCTGTTTAAACAGGCCAGAATGTTTTGTAAATCGAGGCCTATGGGGCTGCTGGAAAGCTTCTCCCCAAGCATCACCTTGTCCTAAACTAATAAAAGCAATGGTAAAAAGCATAAATTGTCTGGAAGAAGTAGCTGAGGAGAAAACTCTACAGGAAGCAGAGTTTTCATTATGTTTGATGATACCTGTCCATGAGGTCTTTTTCCCCAAAACCCTCTGACTGTTCTTACCCATGTCTAATATTACGGCAGAGCAGCAATACTTTAATCACTACATTTCATGTTTTTTAAGAGGTTTCATGCTGTTCCGAATAGCTACATGCCATAGGCTTGATAAATTGTGAGTACTTTACCTTCTTCCAGGGTGAAATAATTTCTTTTCAGCTTCTGCACTGCATGATATTAGAGTCCTTAGCATGCCCTGCCAAAAGACACTAGAGTAGTTGTAGTTAACAAATAAGTAAATATTTTTCATAACTGTAGTGAAGTAGTATTTATATAACCTGAGGCCATTACACACCTGTTTTGTTTGTTCTAGAAAGTAAAGTGTATACCGTTTGTTCATTTTCTGTTCAGGATTTGATGAGCTTGCATAAGATATCTGAAGTTAGATAGACATAGATTAATTAGTAGTGAGGACTTAGCTGTAAAAATCCTCCTTTGACTGTTGTTTATTTTGCATTAATACATTTGTACAGCTAATGACTTTCTTTGAAATATTTAATGTACTTCTAGTCAATTTTACTTGAAGATTTTTTGAAATAAGAATAGCTTGAAGATGAAAAGACAGATTTGATAGGAATGGATATGGATAAATCCTGCCTTTGTACATTTAAATTAGGCTGTACAGTTATTTCCTTTTCATGTTTCTCATAGGTCTCTGGTTCTCCGTAAAGAGAAAAGGAAAACCATCTGTCAGTTTGGTAACGTCTCTGGGAGGTGCTGTTACTGTTCCAAAGGGCCATTGGGACTGTAAGATTTCCTGCAGGTTCTGACATCTCAGCATAATGTCTGATCACTTAGAGTGACATCCATGGTACAGCCATCAGTGGTCTTCAGCTTTCATCAAGGTAGTAAACAAACCCCTTAGGAATGTCAGCAGAGTGCACTCTTGAATCTCTTCCTGCCTTCCTGATACTCAGGCAAAAAAAATCCTGTCTTCTGAATGTGATGTATAATGTGACAACCCTCCAGCCTGAGGTTTATCAGTATAAAAGATATCTTCATGGAATGTTATGTACGAATAAACAAAATGATACATTATGTATTGTTAGCACACAAAGAGTATACCAGTTCATATGTCAAGAATGTACAGCAGATAGATACCTAATTTGAAACTTTTAGACTGTTACTTACACTATGACAGATTTTAGACTTTATGTGAAATCTGATTTTAAAATATAGGACTAAAAAGAAAATTAGTTAGTCAAAATATTCACTCTTTCTGTTTTGTCAGTTGGATTAATTGATTTTTAAAAAGAGTGTGGCTACAGCATTTAGCAATTGAAATTTATGCCGAATCGAGAAATGATCAGTCATCCCAGTGAAAATGGATTTTAAAGCGGAAATGTTAACAGATCCTGCACTAGCAAAGGTAGCAGCTAGCACTTAAATATTAAGGGAAGTCCAATACAGCACCAAAGTAAAAAGCACAGCACCAAAGGACACGTTTACAGTTGCAAGTAGCTTGTTTTTCCTTTTCCTATCTATGGATGAAGGGTAAATTCCTGGAAGGCAGTGCAGCCACGTAGTTAGGCTGTGAGCAAATGAAGCTCATGCAGGGCGAGATTTATTTTTCTGTCCATTTATTTTTCAATGAAGAAATTGTTCGTTGGATGTGTTGACATCATTCCATTGAAAGGGTTCATTAGGCAAGTGTGAAGCTCCTCTACCCCTTAGGCTGTTGCTGCTATAGAGCAGTACTGCAACTGCTTAGTGGTCTGTGCAGAATGATTCTTTTCTCTTTGCAGGACACCTGATTTGTTCTTTTAATCTGGCTAGCCCCGGAGAATGGTGCATGTCTTTTTAAGATTTGTCACTGTACAGGGTTTTTATAGGTACAGGAGGAGTATTTATATATAGTGTTCATTTGGTTCCATATTTACTTACCTATCAGTACATGTTCATGTTTGTTTGCATCATGTTTCACCAAGGACCTTAAACTAAGACATGTATTTACATCACTTTGTTAAGCTGTGCAATGACCTTCAGACCAAGGCAGATAGCACTGTTTCTGTTTTACATACTGATAAATGCTGGTACCTGAAATATAGGATGGTTAAGTCAGAGTTGCTCCTAGAACCTGGAAAAAATACAGGAGTTTTAATTACCTTGGCCCACTTCACCTCAGGGCTACAGCCCACCAATCCCCATAATATTATGGATTATGTAACATCAACTTTGTTTTGTTCACATTTTCATGCTATTTAAGGCATTCTATGACATGCATCTTTAGAAGTCGTCTTTTTATATTGATTCTTTTATTTGGCACACTGCCACCTAGCTGCATTCTTCCCTCAACAGTTCTGTAGTTGGTGTGATGGTAGGACCAAGATCAAACATTTGACAGATAGGATTTACTTGAGTTCATGTCAAATATTCTTCATTAGTCAAGTCACCGAGGGGAAGAAGGGATAAAAATAGGAAAACAACATTATTATTACTGTTACAATTCATACAATGAAAATAGACTTACCCATATAATTTTGAAGCAAATGATGACATGAGCATTATTTTTAGCCTCAAAATATCTGATAGTGAAGCATGCAACATTAGTGGAAAAGTCAGGATTACCCAAGCACATTTTAATAGGTAGGCATATGGGAAAAGAAACAAGGAAAAAATATAAATATATAGGATGCAGATATACTGAATGTTTGTTTGGAAGGAATGAAAGCTGACCATTACAGTAATTCTCTGTTTAGGAAATAAAATCCATGTGTTAGAGTGAAGATGTGGAAATTAGCTATATGAAAAGAGCCTTCTATTATTTGAGTTGGGGTGGATGTGACATCATTTAGGGAATTGCAGCCAGGCTGCAAAAGCATTAAGTGGATATTTTACCAACATAGGAACTATGAGCTCTAAAAAATACTTCAAATGATGCTTTTAACTCTAGCATTTACTGGTCTCTTTCTATCCTTATATGTCTCACATAAATCCAAAAGAAGAAAGAGGAGAACATGTAAGCTATGTCTAAAGGTACATAAAGAATGGTAAGGCGTTAGATAAGGAGTAATACTTTTTATCAGAACAATTAGTAGTTGAAAACAGACAAGCTCTCTTTACGTCAGTCTTTTTTCACAAGCTATATCTACCTACCAATTCAAAGTGTGTCTCCTGAGAATCATCAACAGCTACAGTACAGTTTTGTAAGAACTGTGACACAGTGCCACTGTGCCACAGGAGTGTGGCAGCCAGGCAAGTCACACCAACTAGAGCCTTCCTTTAGTCAGGTATTAATATTGTAATCTTAACTGCACCTTCTGATAGTCAGTAAATCATTGCAACAGGTCTCTGAACTTGTTTGTTCTCTTTTGACATCTGCAGAAAAACATATAGTACGTTTGAACTCAAATGGCAAGTAGGCTCCAGCCTTTCTCAGAAAAGACTGAAAGAAGGATGTGAATTTTGGAAGGGAGATTTAGATTAGGTATTAGGAAGAAATTCTTTACCGTGAAGGTGGTGAGACACTGGCACAGGTTGCCCAGAGAAGTGGTGGATGCCTCATCCCTGGAAGTGTTCAAGGCCAGGCTGGAGGGGGCTTTGAGCACTTTGGTCCAGTGGGAGGTGTCCCTGCCCATGGCAGGGGGGTTGGAACAAGATGGTCTTTTAAGGTCCCTTTCAACCCAAACCATTCTATGAATCTATGATTTTATGTGTTGTGATGGATGAATCCCTTCAACCATTTCCTGAATTGCGCAGTCTTGGGACTCTAACTTTTTCACCCCACAAAAGTAATCAATCGCTACTTGTTATATATGATAGATGGTGTCAGAGCTAAACATTTAAAAATGCATTACTGTACATTATAGCACAGTAGTAAGTCCAGAAAGTGCTGCATTCTGTGGTGCTTGTCAAAGGGACTTCGAGGAAGGCCTCCAAAATGTTGTTCACTTAATGCAACACAAGTTCAGCACTCCTATGGAAAGTTAATACCTCCACATCAGTGAGCAAGTTAACTCCAGTTCAGAGAGGGTTGCAGGGCTTTTTTTTTTCCCTTAACACTTGTAAAACATAAAACCTTTGAATATGTGTGTGTGGAGATGCATGATGCATTTCTGTGTCTTCTACGTGCTGTAGTGATCTGCATTCTTCTCTGGGTAAAAAGACAGGAGTTGATACATACCATGTGTATGCATTGAGTCATTTCTTAATTTAGCAGCTTATACAGAAATTCTGTCCAATTCTTTTCATCCTTCCTTCTCTCCCTGTGTCTGTGTGGCAAACACCCCGGGGCTCTGTGGTTTTTGAAGTGTATTTGCATGGTACTGTATAATGAGCGATTACATTGTTTTGTAGTTGGTTGAAGGAGGTCACAATAATGTTTTGTTTTTTCTTCTTTTTCTTTTTTGTGGTGGTTGTAATAGTTTTTTTAGTCATTTTGGGATCAGCTGCCATGCAGAAGGAAGAAATCTATCTAAGAAAGAAGCACCTAATTGTGACAAATTGCAGGAAAACTTTAGATGTGGTGTAATACCTTATTTTCCTGTACATTCCTCTCTAGAAGGGGGGGAGGTCTGTATTTTTATTTCTGTCTATGTATATTTGGCTTCTGAGATCTGAGCACAGAAAAAGATTTCTTTATGGAGATGGAAGTCAAGAATTTTTCACTAATAAGTAAGACTAAACCATTTCAAACATCTCT
The DNA here is from genome assembly GCA_004320125.1 of Scolopax mira. Lineage (NCBI taxonomy): Eukaryota > Metazoa > Chordata > Aves > Charadriiformes > Scolopacidae > Scolopax > Scolopax mira. The sequence goes on from BJBW01004279.1 coordinate 7,360, forward strand.
ATCATTGTGATAGCAGTGCTTTTCCTATTCTTGACTAGGACTTCGGACAAATCAAACAGGAAATACCTTATAGGATTTAAATTTTTAAGAAGTTTTTGAAAACTGTTTGCATATTTCCCAGTGCAAAATTAATTAACAAAGCTTTTTAGTACATACGTAATCGGACCAGATGTTGAAGTATCCATGTTTCTGTGGCTCACATGCTTCATCCTCACTGTGTACCCTGGCGATAACCTGGCAGGTTACATTACTCACCTCTGCTTACTCTTTGAAGTTGAAGCAGTCCCACCTTCAGTAATGCAAACTGACACTAAGGGAGGGAAGGAGCAAAATGGCCTTCAGCACACGCACAACGCTTCTACCAGAGCCTCACAGTGACATGGGTAGTGCAGAATGCTTACAAAGGTGTGGAAGAAATGCTATTTCTTCTGTAAAGCTGGCAATGATGCACAGCCCCTGCTATAGGTGGAGGAAGGGAACTGGTTGAGAATTTGGAAAGAGCAACCAGCAGGAAGGGAAATTGGGATTGAGTGCCTAAAGGTTCTGAGCTGCTGAAGATAGAAGGAGCCTTATGCAGGGGTTGCATGGAACAAAGGGAGGAAGATTGATTGCAGCACAGATAGTTATAGGAAGATGAGAGTGGATTGGAGGAGCCCTTGTATTTGAAAAAAAAAGACAACAGGGATATTCAGAACTAAGTTTAGAGTTTAGAAGTTTAGAGCAGGGGAATGATAAGGAGGTTATTGCAAAGAAGAGGAGGGAAGGTGGACCACAAAAAACTTGCAGGAGAAAAAGACAAGAAGTCTTGGTACGTGCAAGAAACTCAACCAGTTGAAATACACAGCTCTGAGGTTTCTATGCCCTTTCTTCTACAAACACAGCTCCTCATAGTGTTAATAGTCTGTGAATTGCTATGGATTTGCTTTAAATGTTTTTGAAAGATACAGAGATATATTTCTGAACTGAATGTCAGAATCAGGGCCTTAGATAACACGAACATGTTTGTAGCATGCAGTGGGTTACTCTTCTATTTCTTGGCAAGGCTGGTTAGCCGACCTCAGAGTAGGCACGTTTATTTTGGGATGTGTTTGCCTTTGAGGCAAGCAACTTCTTTGAAAGAGTCTTTATATTTATAAACCCCACCTTAAGAGAGTGTAAGCATAGCCTCATGACCTGTGACTTCTTTACAAAAGCGGGGAGCAGGGTGTTGCATCATGTAGCTTCATCTATCATCGTTGAAGACAAAGAGGTACCTGCACAAGGCACTTGCTCTCCCCTGGCTACAAGCTGAGAGACTGGCCGTTGGGATCACACAGGGAACCTCAGAGCCTCTTACAAGGCTAACACAGTTGCCCATGCAGGACGGGTTGAGTATCCCTCCAATTGCTGTCATTAGCACTGAAATTTCAAAGCACATGGTTGCTGCAGGACTTGCTTTCTAAAAGAGTGTCTGAAAGAAGTTTAAGTGTGTAGTTTATAGGCCTAGTTCAGATCTGTTAAGCTTTGTAAATCCACAGTAAAGTTAATTTTGTTGTAGTAGTTGAAAAAGCAAGATTCGCAGACATCCAAAATTAGTACAATCTTACAGAAGCCAATATATTTATCTCTGTTAATAGCATAGGCCTCTGAGGGTTTGGCTACTTTTCTTTAGTAATTAACGGAGATGGTAGGAGATGAGGAAAGAGTGTTCATACCACCCAAATTTAATCTCCCAGCATCTCTCTGAAGCTGATTAAGAGTAATAGACTCCTCCAGAAGGTGGTTCAAAGCACCTATATTAATTATTTTATATATTTGTGGATAGCTAAATCAAGGTTGCTATGCAAAAGTATCCTTGCATTGATTATGATTAGAGTTGCTGCTAGAGTAGAGCAGAGCCCTGAGAAGTTACATGCAGGAAAGAGGAAACTTTGGCAAACAAGGACTAATATGAAAAGCTCAGGCTTAGTATATTCTGTTTATGTACATTTTTTGGGTCTACATTTGGCTCAATATATAAGCCCCTGAGACAGGTGAAGCAGAAGATTGAAAGTAAATCAGTATTAATCATTTTGGTCTAATGCCACTTGGAATCTGTCAGAAGCAGCATTTGGACAAGTTTAATTTTTCTCTGAAATATTTGTGTGGGCTATGGTAAAACCAGATGGAATTTAAAATACACAAAGAGAAAGAAAATGACAAAAGGAGAAAGCAATGCATTGTATTGAAAAATAATTACTTTTAGGTTTGATCACTTGGAATGGGTTTCAAAAGCACGAAGTCAAAAGTGATGTATTTGTACCTTTTCACTTTAATTACCATTACAGGTTTTTCATTTCAGGGAACACGTTTTGATGTGTAGAGCAAATACACATTTAATGCGCTTAATATTAAGTATAATAATTATTAATGCAGAATTTTAGAAAACATTATGAAAAAAGTTACAAGTATCAGGCCTGTTGGCTGATGATTTTAGGGAGTATTTCTTTGAGCATGGGAACTTAACACAATTGAAAAGGTTTGGGGAGAGAAGACTTTATAAGGGATGCTGTGCTGCTCCTGGTTGGCCATGCATAATTCAGCCGTCCTGTTGTTTTACTTCAGACTTCTTGTTGAGACTGTCTTCTCAACAACTTGCTGCATGACCCATGTATAACAGGGAGCAAACTCTGCCCCTTCCATAAAGTGTCAGAGTTTTAGGATAAATTGTCAGATTATGCATAATTATGTCTATGTATATAGACATTAATATTGTATTAAACTTTCTTTAGGCCAGTAGCATATTCTTCACAGGTTAATTTGAGTCAAATCAGATGCTACTTGTTAGTAATGTTCATTTGTGCTCCGAAATCTTCAGAATAGTGTATTTCTATTTATTTACATTTTCAAGATGTAACTGCTAATTTTGAGACACTGGTAGTCTTTGCTGTCCTAACTTTGGACAATTTAATAACAAATTGAGAACAACTTAAAAACAGTTTGAAAAGTTAGACTAGGTAAGCTATTTTGAAATCCTAAATTCAGATTTAATGTGGTGATCAAAGAAGATTAGTTATGGTATATTTTGCTTTGGAGCTTTAATGTTTAGAATTTCTTTCAGTTTTACAGTTGTCCAGTATTATATCAGCAAAGTTCTTCCCTCTGCATTTTTTAAGAATATTTTTCCATGGAGTAAGAACTCTTACTTTATATTTCTTGAGAACATGTATCTGAGATACATCAGCATTAAATTAATTATTAAGTTGATTTTATTATTAAATTATTTTGAGGTATAGAAGTTCACAGTAATCTGGTGACACTAAATTATTTCAGCTCTTACTGTTTTTGTGGGTTGATAGATGCAAAGAAAATGTATTATGAGGTACGTAGATGTTTCTCAGATAAAGCTTATTATTTACTGTGGTCTGTCCAAGTATAGAGGCCTTTGTGGTAGTTCCATTGCATTTAGCATGCAAAGTGATTCTTTCCATTTCTATCTCAGTACCTTGCCAGAGTAAAACCTAAAAAGTTTAGATTTGTGTTCAGGTGAGTTGCAACTGTTCAGAGGAATTTCTGTAAAATCATACTCATAACAGATGAAAAATATGGTACCTTTTATTAACACTTTCACACAAATAGTAATTAAGATAAATTATGACAGAGCTCTTTGAAAAAATATCCTCAACAATTAGATTTCAGTTAGATGTTAAAACAACAAACCACTCTTTGTAAAAGTCACCGCTATATGTTATAAATGTGTTTCTTGCATATGGCATAACTTCTTTGGGACTCTTTGCAAGGACAAAGTCAGTGTATTTGTTTATAACACTGGAGTCTGCAGCAGTGGTTGAACTGAAGATGCAGCAGTATATGAAGATGTTATTTTAACTTTTAAAAAAGTAGTGACAGACAAAAAGGCATATGAGGCCAAGGGTTAATTAAAAGATTCCAACTGTATCTACAAGTTGATCTGTGAAGAAGTTGAATGAATTCCCATATATTTGTGTATTCACATCAAATAATTTTTCACTGCTTATTACTGCAAGGTGTGGATTTCATTTATTGTTTTGCCAAAAGCACGCACACCCAGGAGAGAGATACTTCTGCTTGAATTAAAAAGTAACTTGGCTACCATCTGTTATCAGGGCTTGAGTTTCTCTGCGCCAAAACCCTACGCTTCATGTCGCCTTTTTTTGCGTTTCTCAAGATTTCAGTAAGCCAAGGCCAAGCCAATAGCGTGGGCTCCCTCTGCTGGCCGCTGGCCTCGCTCTGAGCCCATCTCCAGGACAGTCAGCAGGCGCTCCGGACAGTGGAATTGAAAAAACACCAGTTGCAGCTTATTTTAAACAGTTTTAAAAGTTCTTTGAGGCAGAAATGTAATCAAGCCATCTAATAAAATAGATTTAGTCTAGCCTTTTGAATAAACAGTAACATAAAACTTGCGTTTGAAACGCCCAGACACTCTGAAGTAATAGTTTTATGGTGATAGAGCATCAGACAAAGCAGAAAATACCAGGTAGAAACAAGTTTTTATTTTCTGTGTTATCAGGTACTGAAAGAGATGGGGGGAGTCAAGAAGCGAGAATGTAGTTTTAACCAATTCTAATTTCTCTGCAAAACTCAGCAGAAAACTAATAATCCATCTCTCTCTTCTTTTTAGCCATCCTCAGATTCTGGGGCATAATTTATTTCAGTATCCTTTGATTTCTTTTCAGATCTCAACTGGATAAGGTCTTGAGCAGCTTGATCTGAAGTTGGTCCTTGATCTGGAAGTTGAATGAGATAACCTCTGTGAATTCCTTTCAGCGTACTTTGTTCTACGTTGCTGCCGTAAATGTGAGAGAAAGGTTAAGCTTACGAAAAAGAGTTTGTATAATGTAGCCTTTAACTTCATGTTCATCCTGAAAGGCCTTTTATATTACATGGTAGAAACCGACATTTTACATGTGTAAAGAGAGGGGCCTGGATCCACTTTCTGAAGTTTCCCTCTTTGCATCCTAGCAAGCCTTTGCAAGAGGAGAGGTGTAACACAGGTGCAGATCAGGGAGCTCCTCAGGCATTAAGAAAAATGGCTGTGTGTCCCCTGTACCAACTAGTAGCTATTAATAAAGCTGTGAAAACTACATACAGCTCATTTCAAAAGGAATCCTGGGCACGGTCTCTTAGTGTGAGGGCTCAGGTGATGGTCTCTGAAATGCCTGTACAATGAGGGAAGGCTACACAGGCTATAGTAAGGTAAGAGAATGTTTTTAACTGCTCTGTGTTGTGGTCAACAGTTAGAACAGAGCTGCCTGACACAACCAGTCACTGCATGGGAAAGAGAGTGGATGAATGTGAACTCTCCATCCTTCCCCAAAGTACTGAACAGCAGTATGTAGGTTATATGGAAGAAATTCACAGTGCCAAAGAAAAGCAGGGAAACATACAATTTCCACAAAAGAGAGAGGCTTCTTTAAAAGATGGTTCTGAGAAGAAGCCATAAACTAGGCATTCTTGATTTTTTTCCCCCAGTACAGCTTCTCTCCTTCTGTCAACAATGAAAGTAGCTGAAGAAGTCTGGTCTTTGAAGGCTAAACTTAGCCTTTGTGAATACTTCCTTCACTTCCCTGACTCCAGGGTCCAGTGTGATTTTCTCAGCTCTTTAGACCACGGGTGGATATGGATTTATACATGCTTTGTATTTTCTAGCACATTTTCAATATGCTGGAGAACAGATAATGCTGTTGATATGAATGCCTGGATTTTAAAGAAGTGATGTAAAACTATAAATAAGATTACTCTACTCTCACTTCTATCTGAGTTTTAGCCTATTTAATCCTATCACAAAATGCAAGAGAAAAAAGTCTTCCATATGCTGCCTAGAAAATCCTGGGAGAAACATGCACTGTTCATTAAAATACAGTGTATAGTCTATGAAATCCATTTTTTTCCCCAACTTCATTTTGTATTAGGTGCATCTGCTTTACAAGTGTGAATTCTTTTAAAAGAATTTCTTCTGCACATTATGTTTGTCTGCTGTAATAATAACATGCAAGAATGTTTGCTGAAATGTGCTGAATCCCAGCCTGCAGCTTGTGCCTTTACAATCATCAAGTAGGTGTTCCAATTTATGAATAATAGGTTTTATGGAAGCAGGTGGGTGAACCAACACCACTGGCTTGCCTCAGAAACTTCAAAGCGAAGTTTGGTGGGTTTTTTTCAGAAGAGACAGAAAGGTCATATTTGGAGGTTGAAAGAGTGCACTGCAGCCTTTAGCCAGGACAAGGAGAATCAGCCAGTGTCTGAGAGGTCTCTTCGTCAAATTATTTAAATAGAAATACAAAGAAAATGTTATTTAAGTTGTAAGTAGCATGGATAACGTTACTTATAGTCAAAGTAGCTTTATTATTGTTTCCAGATGTGAATTTTGAAATGCAAAAAGGGCATTTAGCATTTGGGTCCATTAAAAGCAATATAATTCGGCACTAATTCAGCCTTATAGACTCTCTTGGATGAGAAAGGGAAGACAGAACTGAGAACTTAGTGCAGTTGAGGGCACTAGACATGGATGGAGCCATAATGTGGAGCTTGGGTAGGATGTGTTACTTGACAAGCAGCATCTGGACACATACACACACTAGCACAAATAATTGGCAGTTTTGTTCTATGGCCAAAAAGAAATTGGAAAAAAAATAATTCTCAATCTGATTTTTTTTATTGCAGCGTCAAAACTAAGATACAGCTAGGTGTTTTCCAAGGTGGCAAAGGGAGATAGAGCTTCTGATTTACAACTGAAATTCAGAGACTACTCCTCACCATGTGAGCAACTCTGAGGACAATTACTGTGACTAAAGTAAAACTTTCCACTAAAAAAGTGTGAATACAGTAAAGTGCCCACTAAAAATGACACATTTTTCCTCCTATTGTTTTCTTGCACTGTGTGCTGAGCTCTGCCAGCTTACTGTGCTGGCTCTAGGGATGAATATCCTCCCTAGATGTGTAGGCCCCAGAGGGCCACAGGGCTCGTGGTCTATAGTTATGGGCTCCTTAGTGTCCATGAAGGTGCTTGAGTAAGTAAGGAACCCTGAAGGATAAAATTAAGCAGGAAGCAAGACAATGGAGGCCCATACAGGGCACCTGCACCACCAGACAGGCCTTGATAAGCAGCCTGCAGTCTGTCTGTCTGTCTATCATCCGTGTGTGAGCAGCAGGCAGACAGGAGCTGGAGCACATGGAGGAGTCTACAGCACTTCCAGAGGTAGCCTAAGCCCCTGCTGGTGTGTTTTAGCTGCTTTCGTCGTTCTGGAGAACCAACAAATTTAGTGAGGGTGATTTGGTTTATTGTCAGTCTTGCATGATAGCATTTCTAACGGAGCTCCAGCTGTGGAACATCTTTTACTGGTGAGGCTGATGAGTATGAAGTTGAGAAAGCCTATCTTGACTTTCACATTTCAGGCCTAGTTTGGAGGGTTGGCATTTATGAAAGGAAGCACAAGCATATTTTAACTTGTAAACGGAATAGAATTGATACAAAGCCTATGAGATCACTGGGAAACAAAAGTCTTGAAAGACCACAGTTTTACCACGGAGTATTTTAGCAAACAACTGCGTAGTGAGATAGGTTTTATTCTGTGAATTCCTTCAGGATACTGACTGTATCTTTCTCACTAAGGAATATATAGGACTCAATTCTTCTGTGACTGTACACTCAAAATTGCTATAGGTTTCAAGGGGGTGCCACATGTGGAACTGAGTAATGCAAATTACAGGACCCGTGTAAAAAGATCTCTGCTGAAGTGTTCCAGCTTTTAAAGTTTGTCCCTTGTTTCTGCACATCGATTTCTATGAAGGTAGATTTTGTCTGTAAATGGATGCAGCCAAATGTGTAGGTGATGCGTATACATTATTTAATCAAAATAAAATTTTCATGAGTAGAATTTATTTTGGCTTTTCTTTATCCTGACAATGTTACTGTTTTAAAAATATTTAACCAAAAAGCATAAGCTGCACTTCACATAAAACCCACAGGAAGTGCAATAATACACCACAGGACAAGAGAATAAAAATCATCATTAATAATTCATAGCATTTCAGTAGCCATAGTAATATCTGCTACTGAATTAATAGACCAAGAAACTTTACAGAAAACATAACAAAAAGATTATACTAGCACTGGCTCTCCTGAAATAATGTTTCCTTGGATGGCCTTCAGTGTGGGATTTTCACAAAGCAAGCCAGAGGTCATGACAGACCTGACTCCATCCTTTCACTGTTTGTTCTGTGCAATCAGAAACGGAAATCTTGCATTTCTTAACTAAAATATGATTTTGCTGTTAACACAAATCCCACTGAATTTGGTGGAAAGGTTCACGCTGAAGTCAGTAAGACCTCACTGGTCCCTCAGTCACCCAATAGTCGTCTGTTTTCTCGAAATAAAGCTATGTTTGAGGATGCAATTGCGGCACTTGCTGGTGCAAAAGTTAGGCTCATAAAATATATGACTATCAGGCTTCACCTTATGAAAATCTGGCCTACAATGCAAACGGATAGGGAAACATAAAGGCACATAATACTCTTCTGATTTAAAGATGACCATGCATAACTCATTTGTGGGTTTACTTCAATCGACACCCTGCTCTTTTGTGCATGAAGTCATCCAAGAGTCACAACTAAAAGGGGCATATTCTAGGGGGCCACAAGTCCTTTGACGCCTCTTTAAAATTAAATGATAAATATAAATCACAACTGAGAGAATCTGGTAAACCTGATACAAAAATATCTAGACTGCCGCACTCTACTAAGTACCTTCAGATGGCAATAGGCATTTCTGGAATTAAATCTTTCTAAACTTAGCTATTTTGCATTACCAGCGCTTAGTTCCTTATGTGGAAGTTGAAGATTGCTGAAACTACATTGAAATGAGGTACCTAATTCCTGTAAAAGCAGCCAAAAAAGCTTTTTTCCACCATTACTTACATCTGGTGCTGCCTAAAATTCCTTCAGTGTGACCCTGAATGTCCCCTGACTGGGGACAACCTCAGTCCCCAGGCCCATGCAGAAGTGCTCCTGGGGTGGGTAAGATGGTCCTCTTCTCCCACCTGAGTTCTGCTGGATTGCAGGAGTTTGCAATGCCTCCCCCATCCAAAGCCAGCCTCAGACTGGCACTCACTGGTCAGGCCCTGACCACTCGTCTTCTAAGGCAATGCCAGTGCCAATGAAGTGTTTGCATCACAGCATTTAGCTGGGCAGTACCCTACCTGGAGTACTGTGTCCAGCTTTGGAGTCCTTGGCACAGGAATGACATGGACCTGTTGGAATGGGTCTAGAGGAGGGCCACAAAGATGATCATAGGGTTGGAGCACCTCTACTATGAGGGCAGGTTGAGGGAGTTGGAGTTGTTCAGCCTGGAGAACAGAAGGCTCTAGGGAGACCTTAGAGCTGCCTTCCAGTACCTGAAGGAGGTAGAGAGAGAGGGGGGGACTCTTTATCAGAGAGTGGAGCAATAGGATGAGGGGTAATGGTTTTAAATTGAAAGAGGGGAAATTTACATTCGATATTAGGTTGAATTACTGTGAGGGTGGTGAGGCTGCTGGGAGAAGCTGTGGATGCCTCACCCCTGGAAGTGTTCAAGGCCAGGCTGGATGGGGCTT